>OX638135.1:61991958-61999458 GCA_951804985.1 Dryomyza anilis
GACGTAGCGGGCTGCGCCAGAAGTTGTACAGTTAGAGTTGTAAAGTTAGAGTTGATTTATTTTACATTTATTTATTTTACAATTTAATCAAAAGACACTTTTTTATTTTTAAAGTTGAAAAAACACTTTTATTAAATTTACTATTGAAAGACACATTTACTATTTTACCACTTGAGGTTGGTTAAACTACAATCTTTTAAATTGCAACGAAAGGTATTAACGATACCTTCGTTGCAAGCTTTTCTTAAATTCTATTATGTTAAATACTATGTTCTAGTGAGTTTTCACTTTCACTCAATTTTGGTGTACGTGACTTTTGAAGAAAATCCGACTTGCAGTTTTTGGCTGACACCAATTGCGAAATATCAAAATTGTTGGCAAACGCTGCTCTGCTTATTTTAACGCAAGAGGTGTGGTCTACGTAAAGCTTTAGCGCTTTGCCGAATTATCGCAAGCTTTTGTTATCTGTGGAAGCTAACTTCAAAGAGGTGTGTTCTACGCAAAGCTTTTGCCAAATTATTATCATTGTTGCCAACGTGAAGCGTTGGGACAATGCTATGAACATGTTGTTGTACACATGAGTATAACATGATATAAAAACATGATGCGCTCAACATATGTACAGCAACATCCAAAACTGAATGAATAGTGAAGAACCATAAAGAAAAGAAAAATGTATGCGCTAATTCGCAAGGGGTCTTTTGAGTCCTGTACTGCTTGGGTTCCGGTCGCCTTGATTGAGTCGCGAATGTCAATGCAAGCTTGTGTGGTGCCTTTCTTGGCATATCGCACACCTTTCCTCGCTGGTGCAGCTATCAATAAGATGCGACCATGCCAAACAGTTAATGCAGTAATGATACTGCATCACCACCTCATACTTCTCCACCAGGTTCTTCTCCCTGAACCTGAAGCAGGTGGACAGGCGATAATCTTGGCGGCAAATTCCACACGCCACATGTTGGGTCGAGGGTCGAGTGTGTCGTCCACTGCCACTGCTCGTGCTGACATTGTTGTCGTTGGTGTTGTTGCACCGCTTGTTGTTGGGGCGCTTGCTGTTGGCGCGCTTTTTATTGGCACCGCTGTGGTTGGGGGGCTTGGTGTTGACACCGCTGTTGTTGGCACCGCTGCTGTCGCGTTTGTTGTTTGGGGCCATGGCTACTGAAAAATAAGGGTGGGTCAAATTGTATATTGCCATGGCGACTTAGGTGGGTTTTTATTGGGTGGGTAGGACTACTACTTTTGTAATGGGTCTAGTAGTAGTCCCGTTGGCCGTTCGAATATCGACGACTCTGGTTCTTGAGTCTGAACCTAGATACGTTTTTACTACTCGCCCTAGGGTCCACTCGTTTGGGGGTAAATTCTCGTGTCGAATAATAACGAGATCATTAACTTCAACGCATTTCTGCGGGTTTTTCCATTTATAGCGTTTATGTAATTCTTTAAGATATTCATCTTTCCATCTGTTACAGAAATGGTGATGTAATATTTTCAGCTTCTGCCAACGATTTACAACATTTTGGGTCGAGTTGCTTAAATCGGGTTCAGCTGGGGTCAATAACGGAGTACCAATTAGAAAGTGTCTTGGGGTCAATGGCAAAAAATAGAGAGGATTTTCTCATGAAGGGCTTAAGGGTCGTGAATTAAGGCAACCTTCAATTCGTGCAAGCAAAGTCGAAATCTCTTCGAACGTAAATCTTTGACTTGCAGATATCTTTTTTAAATGTGTCTTGAAACTTTTGACGCCGGCTTCCCAGAGTCCACCCATGTGTGGAGCTCCGGGTGGATTAAAATGCCAGGTTAGTTCTTGATGACTATGGGTCGCCACTACTTGGGTCTGCTGTGTCTTTATAAAATCTAGCCGATCTTTCTTCAGCATTTGTGCTGCTCCGACAAAATTAGTTCCGTTGTCGGAGTAAATGGCGGCAGGACATCCGCGCCTCGACAAAAATCGGGAAAAAGCCGCTAAAAAGGCTTGGGTCGTAAGATCACTGGCTGGTTCATGATGAATTGCTTTTGTTGCAAAGCAAACAAACACGCACACATAGCCTTTTGTAATCAAACAGGCTCGCCCGGTGTAATTTTTGATTTCAACGGGTCCTGCGAAATCTACACCTGTGTTTGTGAATGGGAGGCAATGCAGCCATTATGTGTGTTTGTTGTTTTTTTTGTGCAACAAACAAATTTTGCAATTATTGATCGTAGTTTTGATCAGGGTCTTGAGCTTAATAATCCAAAATTCAGCTCGTAGTAGCCTCAAAACTAATTGGTTACCACCGTGTAGGGTCACAATATGGGTCATATGGGTCAGGAGTTTAAAAAGTCTGCAATGATACGCTAAAATTATTGGGGGTGTTCATTATAGGTAAGGGTCGGTGACTTTGCTAATCTACCATGTGCTCTTAATAGAACTTTACTGTCTATAAATGGGTTTAGAGTCAGTAGTGAACTTTTGGACGAAATTTGGGTTTTATTCCTCAAAGAGATATATTCATCAGAAAAACACATTTTCTGACTCACTACTATGAGTCTTTCTTTTACCATCTTAATTTCCTCGGGTACTATTTCAATAGTTAAGTGGGTCATTTGAGTACGACGCGATGGTAAAGAATTTCTCACGAATCTTAGATCGTACGCTAAGACTCTTAATGCGTTCGGAAGTGTGGAAAATCGTTCCAACACATCCTCTTGGGTCGTGATCGCAAATGTCTTAATTGGTTTAAGATCAAGGGTCGTGTCGATCGGGTCAGTGGACATTTGCCATTCATCTCTTACGCACCTTAGCCAACTTGGACCGTTCCACCAGTTCTAGCGCAGAACAACCGTGGCTTGCTACGTCCGCCGGGTTTTCGTGTGAATCGACATGTTGCCAATTTTCAACACCAACGCTTTCTGTAATGGTCGAAATACGTTTGGCTACAAAAGTGGTCCAAGTGCAGGGCGGTTTATTGAGCCAGGCTAAGACAATAGTCGAGTCTGTCCAAAAGTACGTATTGTACTGGGTCATGTCTATTTTAGGTAAAATGGCATCAACTATATTTGCGAGCAAAACAGCACCGCATAGTTCGAGTCGTGGCAGTGAAACTGTTTTGACGGGTGCTACATGCGACTTCGCCGCCAGAAGGGTCGTGACGACAGCGCCGTTGGCATCTTATATGCGAGCATAGAGAGTTGCAGCATAGACCTTTTCTGAGGCGTCGCAAAATCCGTGAAACGGAAACGTCAGGTGCGAAATGAGTCAATCTGGGAATCTCAATTCTGTTTATCGATCGATAACCATCGATAAACGATTGCCATCTAGTTTGGGTCAACGGGTTAAGAATATCGTCCCACTCAGTTTTGTCGAGCCATACCTGTTGCATAATTATTTTGGCGGCCACTATAAGTCAAACAGCTTCGCAATAGAAGACAAAACTTCGCGTTTTGTGTATGCATCTTTTAGTTCAATGAGTGGGACTTGAAAAAAGAAAATATCTTTTTTAGCATTCCATCGAATGCCTTCTTTGCATTACCTTGACATTGCTCAGATAAATTGAGTAAATCTGTTAGCAGCAAGTGTTCTTGTGGCAGATTTTCCAATATTTCGGGTGCGTTCGCAATCCACATGCGAAATGAAAATTCGGCTGATTTTAAAACAGCGATTAGCTCATCTCGAGCATTAATAGCACTTTCAATCTCATGAGTTCCTGCCAGAACATTATCTACATACATGCAGTTATATATACGTTATATATACGAAGCCTGTGGGTGGGTCTCATGTACGTCTTGCGCTAATTGCTGTAGGGTCCGAATGGCAAGGTAAGGGGCACAGTTAACAACGAATGTAACTGTTTGCAACTCATAATCCTGAATGGGATTTCCTAAACAAAATTCTTTGATAGGCTGAGTGTGCAGGGTCGACGCAAATTTGGCGATACATTTTTTCAATGTCTGCATTAAAGACAAATTTGAAAAGACGCCATTTAATAATTTGCAAAACTAAATCTTGTTGTAGAATGGGTCCAGTATGCAACACATCATTTAGGCTCTTACCGTCGGCAGTATTGCTGGATGCATTAAATACAACACGCAGCTTTGTTGTGACACGATCGGATTTTATGACTGCATGATGTGGTAAATAGTAGTGGGTGTGTGTGCAAGATTTAGCTGGCGAGTGAGTCATTTTTCTCATATGACCAAGTTGCAAATATTCGCAAATCGGTTGGTCATTTTCTGCTTTAACAGCGGGTCTTTTGAGTAAGGACTTTTCATTTCTCAAATATTGCGCCATTGCTATATGTCCAAGATCAATGCAATTTGTGTCTTTAAATGGCAGGGTCACTACATAACGGCCTGAGGTTTCTCGGCGTAATGTCTGTATGAAATTGTTTTCACAATTCATATCTGCATTTGAGAGGGTCGTGGATTTTGGTATTTCTTCAATTTCCCAGAAACTAGTCAATAAAGTATCGAGGGTCACTTCATTAAAATATGTAACAATATTTTTGGGTCTTGACTCAGGAATTGGCCCAGAAAGTATCCAGGCGAATTCAGTTTCTTGCGCCAACAAAGATTCTACAATGTTGTGCTGATCACCGTTACGTATAATTTGTGGGTATAGATCACATCCTATGATAATATCCACGGGTCGGGTTTTATAAAACTGGCTATCAGCCAACTGTATACCATTTAAATTTCCATAGTGGGTCGGGTCGATTTGATATGATGGCAAGTCACTTGTGAGGGTCTTAAATACAAATGCTTGCGTTTTGACTCTAAAATTCGGGTTAATCGGTGAACGCAATGTCAATGGACACGATTTGGTCGGGGTTGCTGCAACTGTTTGGTTGAGTCCTGTTACCTGAGCGCCTACGGCGTTAGTTGGAAGTCCTATCCGCTTCCTCAACTGCTCCGTGATAAAAGTCGCTTCTGATCCAGAGTCGATTAGAGCGCGCGCCAAGAACATTTCGCCTTCGTGTTCAATGTTGAGCATTGCCGTTCCCAGAAGAATGCTCTTCATCGCAAAACGTGTCTCTTCGATGTCTTCGGTGGGTCTTGAGTCAGTGGACTGTATAAGTGTCGTGAAAGCTTTCCGCTGTGAAGTTGACGACTGATCAGATTTAGATGCTGCTGCATTTGTGCTTGGGCGGTCTTTTGGGTCTGCTTTCGGGTCTAGCGATGCTAAATGTAAAAGCGAATGATGCTTTTTGCTACAAAAGTGACATTTATATCTGCTCTTACAGTCCCTGATGCTGTGAGATACTGCTAAACAATTAAAACAGCACTCATTTCTTTACACAGCATCGTGTCTATCCTCTACTTCCATGGATATGAATCTGGGGCACTTACGAGTGTGCTTACCATTGCAAATTCTGCAAATGGCACCATCAACTTCCCATTTTGATGGCTTGGCATGGATGGGTCTTGGCTCAACAAATCTGGGTCTTGTCATTTTGGATGCAAATGGATTTTGTAAAACATTTGTGTGAAAAGAATTCACGCATTTGTCTCCCCAAGTTTTTGGGTCCAGCATTACTGGAAACCGTCTGTTGACTAGTCTTCGTAGTCGAAGACTTAACGTCGCCAACAGATTCAAGGGTCTTGTATGTTTGGGTCAAAAACTTGTCCAAAATTCTCCATTCAGGAATTTCTGAACTATCTGCTAGAGATCTTTCAAATATCTCTAGCGTGTTTTTGGGGAGACGGGTCGAACACAGATAAACAAGAATTGGACTCCAGTTATCTGTGTCTATATCCAACATTTGCAGGGTCGTCACACAGTTGTTCATTGTCTGTTGTAACTTTTTAATAGAGCTACCGGACTCAGACGTAACTGGTGGCAAATTCAAAAGGGTTTTCAGTTGAGCATTTACTTGCATTCTTTTATTCTCGTATTGTTCAACGAGATTACTCCATGCCAGTATAAAACCATCATTGGTAAGAGGAGCATTTTTAACAATGTCTCTTGCTTCGCCTCGGGTCTTTTGATTAAGATGGAAAAGTTTTGCCACATTGCTTAATCTGGCGTTGTTGATGTAGAGAGCAGAAAACATATTTCTAAAAGTTGGCCAGGTGACGTAGTCACCATCAAAATTATCCGTGTCACACTGAAAAAAAAAAATATTAAGCTTCTTAAGTGACCAGCTTAATCCCCCGATCTGAACCCAAGAAATTAAGAGGAACAGTGAGACACACAAACACACACTAAGAAACAAAGATGGTTACCAGAAATATCACAGCCCTAAATATCAAGTTATGTACAAATTATTTAAATCGTATTTGAGACAACCATCTCTCAAACATCCGTCAAATACGATAAATATTGATATCAACCATCTTTCATATTTACGATTATGTATCGCAACCAGCAATTAAACATCTGACAAATAGGAAGATAGTTGATGAATATTTGGAAAAGGTACTCCATTAGAATTCGCGGAGTAATTTTTATTGAATTGAAAGAAAATGAATCAAATGTATTTTTATTTATTCTAGAATTAAAACAGTATCCTGGTACACGGTACATCCTGGTATACATCGCCATCGTCTTTTTAAATCCTTCGAAGGCAAAATTGTACAATAACTTCAGATTTCTTCGCAGAAGAACCAAGTCGGACCGGCGACGATATCATCAAAGTAAACTCTGAAACTCACGTGATAGAAAATAAAGAAATATTTTTCATTACTTGTTGATAATTTAAATCACAGGATATTCTATTTTCACTTTTACCTTTAAAATGTATTATTTGAGTGGGCTCTTTTTTGCACCATTGAATTTACGTAATTGTTGTGGACAAATCGAACGTAAGGAAAAAGTACGCCATTTTCCTTTTTTATAGTAGTCAAATGTCGAAATAACTCAAGATTTTTGTTGCAAATGTCCAAGAAATCAGGATGTTTGCTATCAGTCAACTGTAAATATCTCTATTATCATTGCTGTTGTGGCAAACATCTCGTAACTATCTGCATATATGTCATATTTAAAAAATATTAATAGTTTTGCTGCAACTTTATTAAAACTTATGGGATGTGTAAATATTTGCTACAAGGCGTAAATGTAAAAGGATAGTTGCAGCAAGACTTTCATAAATATCTTGTTTTCTTAGTGCAAAATTTTTAACAGCATCCAAAATCCCTGGTATAACATTCCAAAAGAACAACTTGAATATTTAATAGATTCCATACCTCGTAGATGTGCTGCAATCTTCAAAAATAATGGTTATGGAGTTGTTTATTAATATTTATGTTTTTGTATAACAATTTGAAGAGTTGCTTTAGTTTTGGCCACCTAAAATTTGACATATTTTAATCAAGGCTTTATAAGACAATTTTTACGAATGAATTGTATTGTATTATGTGTTATTTTTGTAAGTCAATAATTTACTTTATTAAAGAAAATAAAATGATTATTCTATTTATAATTTTTTAAAGTTTTATTAATGGTAATGCAACGTAATGAGTTTGGTTGCTTTAGTTTTGAACACATATAAATACATATAAATATATACATATAAATATATATAT
>OX638135.1:62001958-62011958 GCA_951804985.1 Dryomyza anilis
TTATATTTATATTTATATTTATATTTATTTATATTTATATTATATTATTTATATTTATATTTATATTTATATTTATATTTATATTTATATTTATATTTATATTTATATTTATATTTATATTTATATTTATATTTATATTTATATTTATATTTATATTATATTTATATTTATATTTATATTTATATTTATATTTATATTTATATTTATATTTATATTTATATTTATATTTATATTTATATTTATATTTATATTTATATTTATATTTATATTTATATTTATATTTATATTTATATTTATATTTATATTTATATTATATTTATATTTATATTTATATTTATATTTATATTTATATTTATATTTATATTTATATTTATATTTATATTTATATTTATATTTATATTTATATTTATATTTATATTTATATTTATATTTATATTTATATTTATATTTATATTTATATTTATATTTATATTTATATTTATATTTATATTTATATTATATTTATATTTATATTTATATTTATATTTATATTTATTTATATTTATATTTATATTTATATTTATATTTATATTTATATTTATATTTATATTTATATTTATATTTATATTTATATTTATATTTATATTATATTTATATTTATATTTATATTTATATTTATATTTATATTTATTATATTTATATTTATATTTATATTTATATTTATATTTATATTTATATTTATATTTATATTATATTTATATTTATATTTATATTTATATTTATATTTATATTTATATTTATATTTATATTTATTATTTTATATTTATATTTATATTTATATTTATATTTATATTTATATTTATATTTATTTATATTTATATTTATATTTATATTTATATTTATATTTATATTTATATTTATATTTATATTTATATTTATATTTATATTTATATTTATATTTATATTATATTTATATTTATATTTATATTTATATTTATATTTATATTTATATTTATATTTATATTTATATTTATATTTATATTTATATTTATATTTATATTTATTTATATTTATATTTATATTTATATTTATATTTATATTTATATTTATATTTATATTTATATTTATATTTATATTTATATTTATATTTATATTTATATTTATATTTATATTTATATTTATATTTATATTTATATTTATATTTATATTTATATTTATATTTATATTTATATTTATATTTATATTTATTATATTTATATTTATATTTATATTTATATTTATATTTATATTTATATTTATATTATATTTATATTTATATTTATATTTATATTTATATTTATATTTATATTTATATTTATATTATATTTATATTTATATTTATATTATATTTATATTTATATTTATATTTATATTTATATTTATATTTATATTTATATTTATATTTATATTTATATTTATATTTATATTTATATTTATATTTATATTTATATTTATATTTATATTTATATTTATATTTATATTTATATTTATATTTATATTTATATTTATATTTATATTTATATTTATATTTATATTTATATTTATATTTATATTTATATTTATATTTATATTTATATTTATATTTATATTTATATTTATATTTATATTTATATTTATATTTATATTTATATTTATATTTATATTTATATTTATATTTATATTTATATTTATATTTATATTTATATTTATATTTATATTTATATTTATATTTATATTTATATTTATATTTATATTTATATTATATTTATATTTATATTTATATTTATATTTATATTTATATTTATATTTATATTTATATTTATATTTATATTTATATTTATATTTATATTTATATTTATATTTATATTATATTATATTTATATTTATATTTATATTTATATTTATATTTATATTTATATTTATATTTATATTTATATTTATATTTATATTTATATTTATATTTATATTTATATTTATATTTATATTTATATTATATTTATATTTATATTTATATTTATATTTATATTATATTTATATTTATATTTATATTTATATTTATATTTATATTTATATTTATATTTATATTTATATTTATATTTATATTTATATTTATATTTATATTTATATTTATATTTATATTTATATTTATATTTATATTTATATTTATATTTATATTTATATTTATATTTATATTTATATTTATATTTTATATTTATATTTATATTTATATTATATTTATATTTATATTTATATTTATATTTATATTTATATTTATATTATATTTATATTTATATTTATATTTATATTTATATTTATATTTATATTTATATTTATATTTATATTTATATTTATATTTATATTTATATTTATATTTATATTTATATTTATATTTATATTTATATTTATATTTATATTTATATTTTATATTTATATTTATATTTATATTTTATATTTATATTTATATTTATATTTATATTTATATTTATATTTATATTTATATTTATATTTTATATTTATATTTATATTTATATTTATATTTATATTTATATTTATATTTATATTTATATTTATATTTATATTTATATTTATATTTATATTTATATTTATATTATATTTATATTATATTTATATTTATATTTATATTTATATTTATATTTATATTTATATTTATATTTATATTTATATTTATATTTATATTTATATTTATATTTTATATTTATATTTATATTTATATTTATATTTATATTTATATTTATATTTATATTTATATTATATTTATATTTATATTTATATTTATATTTATATTTATATTTATATTTATATTTATATTTATATTTATATTTATATTTATATTTATATTTATATTTATATTTATATTTATATTTATATTTATATTTATATTTATATTTATATTTATATTTATATTTATATTTATATTTATATTTATATTTATATTATATTTATATTTATATTTATATTTATATTTATATTTATATTTATATTTATATTTATATTTATATTTATATTTATATTTATATTTATATTTATATTTATATTTATATTTATATTTATATTTATATTTATATTTATATTTATATTTATATTTATATTTATATTATATTTATATTTATATTTATATTTATATTTATATTTATATTTATATTTATATATTTATATTTATATTTATATTTATATTTATATTTATATTATATTTATATTTATATTTATATTTATATTTATATTTATATTTATATTTATATTTTATTTATATTTATATTTATATTTATATTTATATTTATATTTATATTATATTTATATTTATATTTATATTTATATTTATATTTATATTTATATTATATTTATATTTATATTTATATTTATATTTATATTTATATTTATATTTATATTTATTTATATTTATATTTATATTTATATTTATATTTATATTTATATTATTTATATTTATATTTATATTTATATTTATATTTATATTTATATTTATATTTATATTTATATTTATATTTATATTATATTTATATTTTATATTTATATTTATATTTATATTTATATTTATATTTATATTATATTTATATTATATTTATATTTATATTTATATTTATATTTATATTTATATTTATATTTATATTTATATTTATATTTATATTTATATTTATATTTTATATTTATATTTATATTTATATTTATATTTATATTTATATTTATATTTATATTTATATTTATATTTATATTATATTTATATTTATATTTATATTTAATTTATATTTATATTTATATTTATATTTATATTTATATTATATTTATATTTATATTTATATTATATTTATATTTATATTTATATTTATATTTATATTTATATTTATATTTATATTATATTTATATTTATATTTATATTATATTTATATTTATATTTATATTTATATTTATATTTATATTTATATTTATATTTATATTTATATTTATATTTATATTTATATTTATATTTATATTTATATTTATATTTATATTTATATTTATATTATATTTATATTTATATTTATATTTATATTTATATTTATATTTATATTTATATTTATATTTATATTTATATTTATATTTATATTTATATTTATATTTATATTTATATTTATATTTATATTTATATTTATATTTATATTTATATTTATATTTATATTTATATTTATATTTATATTTATATTTATATTTATATTTATATTTATATTTATATTTATATTTATATTTATATTTATATTTATATTTATATTTATATTTATATTTATATTTATATTTATATTTATATTTATATTTATATTTATATTTATATTTATATTTATATTTATATTTATATTTATATTTATATTTATATTTATATTTATATTTATATTTATATTTATATTTATATTTATATTTATATTTATATTTATATTTATATTTATATTTATATTTATATTTATATTTATATTTATATTTATATTTATATTTATATTTATATTTATATTTATATTTATATTTATATTTATATTTATATTTATATTTATATTTATATTTATATTTATATTTATATTTATATTTATATTTATATTTATATTTATATTTATATTTATATTTATATTTATATTTATATTTATATTTATATTTATATTTATATTTATATTTATATTTATATTTATATTTATATTTATATTTATATTTATATTTATATTTATATTTATATTTATATTTATATTTATATTTATATTTATATTTATATTTATATTTATATTTATATTTATATTTATATTTATATTTATATTTATATTTATATTTATATTTATATTTATATTTATATTTATATTTATATTTATATTTATATTTATATTTATATTTATATTTATATTTATATTTATATTTATATTTATATTTATATTTATATTTATATTTATATTTATATTTATATTTATATTTATATTTATATTTATATTTATATTTATATTTATATTTATATTTATATTTATATTTATATTTATATTTATATTTATATTTATATTTATATTTATATTTATATTTATATTTATATTTATATTTATATTTATATTTATATTTATATTTATATTTATATTTATATTTATATTTATATTTATATTTATATTTATATTTATATTTATATTTATATTTATATTTATATTTATATTTATATTTATATTTATATTTATATTTATATTTATATTTATATTTATATTTATATTTATATTTATATTTATATTTATATTTATATTTATATTTATATTTATATTTATATTTATATTTATATTTATATTTATATTTATATTTATATTTATATTTATATTTATATTTATATTTATATTTATATTTATATTTATATTTATATTTATATTTATATTTATATTTATATTTATATTTATATTTATATTTATATTTATATTTATATTTATATTTATATTTATATTTATATTTATATTTATATTTATATTTATATTTATATTTATATTTATATTTATATTTATATTTATATTTATATTTATATTTATATTTATATTTATATTTATATTTATATTTATATTTATATTTATATTTATATTTATATTTATATTTATATTTATATTTATATTTATATTTATATTTATATTTATATTTATATTTATATTTATATTTATATTTATATTTATATTTATATTTATATTTATATTTATATTTATATTTATATTTATATTTATATTTATATTTATATTTATATTTATATTTATATTTATATTTATATTTATATTTATATTTATATTTATATTTATATTTATATTTATATTTATATTTATATTTATATTTATATTTATATTTATATTTATATTTATATTTATATTTATATTTATATTTATATTTATATTTATATTTATATTTATATTTATATTTATATTTATATTTATATTTATATTTATATTTATATTTATATTTATATTTATATTTATATTTATATTTATATTTATATTTATATTTATATTTATATTTATATTTATATTTATATTTATATTTATATTTATATTTATATTTATATTTATATTTATATTTATATTTATATTTATATTTATATTTATATTTATATTTATATTTATATTTATATTTATATTTATATTTATATTTATATTTATATTTATA
The DNA here is from genome assembly GCA_951804985.1 of Dryomyza anilis. Taxonomy (NCBI): domain Eukaryota; kingdom Metazoa; phylum Arthropoda; class Insecta; order Diptera; family Dryomyzidae; genus Dryomyza; species Dryomyza anilis. The sequence goes on from OX638135.1 coordinate 62,008,121, forward strand.
TTTATATTTATATTTATATTTATATTTATATTTATATTTATATTTATATTTATATTTATATTTATATTTATATTTATATTTATATTTATATTTATATTTATATTTATATTTATATTTATATTTATATTTATATTTATATTTATATTTATATTTATATTTATATTTATATTTATATTTATATTTATATTTATATTTATATTTATATTTATATTTATATTTATATTTATATTTATATTTATATTTATATTTATATTTATATTTATATTTATATTTATATTTATATTTATATTTATATTTATATTTATATTTATATTTATATTTATATTTATATTTATATTTATATTTATATTTATATTTATATTTATATTTATATTTATATTTATATTTATATTTATATTTATATTTATATTTATATTTATATTTATATTTATATTTATATTTATATTTATATTTATATTTATATTTATATTTATATTTATATTTATATTTATATTTATATTTATATTTATATTTATATTTATATTTATATTTATATTTATATTTATATTTATATTTATATTTATATTTATATTTATATTTATATTTATATTTATATTTATATTTATATTTATATTTATATTTATATTTATATTTATATTTATATTTATATTTATATTTATATTTATATTTATATTTATATTTATATTTATATTTATATTTATATTTATATTTATATTTATATTTATATTTATATTTATATTTATATTTATATTTATATTTATATTTATATTTATATTTATATTTATATTTATATTTATATTTATATTTATATTTATATTTATATTTATATTTATATTTATATTTATATTTATATTTATATTTATATTTATATTTATATTTATATTTATATTTATATTTATATTTATATTTATATTTATATTTATATTTATATTTATATTTATATTTATATTTATATTTATATTTATATTTATATTTATATTTATATTTATATTTATATTTATATTTATATTTATATTTATATTTATATTTATATTTATATTTATATTTATATTTATATTTATATTTATATTTATATTTATATTTATATTTATATTTATATTTATATTTATATTTATATTTATATTTATATTTATATTTATATTTATATTTATATTTATATTTATATTTATATTTATATTTATATTTATATTTATATTTATATTTATATTTATATTTATATTTATATTTATATTTATATTTATATTTATATTTATATTTATATTTATATTTATATTTATATTTATATTTATATTTATATTTATATTTATATTTATATTTATATTTATATTTATATTTATATTTATATTTATATTTATATTTATATTTATATTTATATTTATATTTATATTTATATTTATATTTATATTTATATTTATATTTATATTTATATTTATATTTATATTTATATTTATATTTATATTTATATTTATATTTATATTTATATTTATATTTATATTTATATTTATATTTATATTTATATTTATATTTATATTTATATTTATATTTATATTTATATTTATATTTATATTTATATTTATATTTATATTTATATTTATATTTATATTTATATTTATATTTATATTTATATTTATATTTATATTTATATTTATATTTATATTTATATTTATATTTATATTTATATTTATATTTATATTTATATTTATATTTATATTTATATTTATATTTATATTTATATTTATATTTATATTTATATTTATATTTATATTTATATTTATATTTATATTTATATTTATATTTATATTTATATTTATATTTATATTTATATTTATATTTATATTTATATTTATATTTATATTTATATTTATATTTATATTTATATTTATATTTATATTTATATTTATATTTATATTTATATTTATATTTATATTTATATTTATATTTATATTTATATTTATATTTATATTTATATTTATATTTATATTTATATTTATATTTATATTTATATTTATATTTATATTTATATTTATATTTATATTTATATTTATATTTATATTTATATTTATATTTATATTTATATTTATATTTATATTTATATTTATATTTATATTTATATTTATATTTATATTTATATTTATATTTATATTTATATTTATATTTATATTTATATTTATATTTATATTTATATTTATATTTATATTTATATTTATATTTATATTTATATTTATATTTATATTTATATTTATATTTATATTTATATTTATATTTATATTTATATTTATATTTATATTTATATTTATATTTATATTTATATTTATATTTATATTTATATTTATATTTATATTTATATTTATATTTATATTTATATTTATATTTATATTTATATTTATATTTATATTTATATTTATATTTATATTTATATTTATATTTATATTTATATTTATATTTATATTTATATTTATATTTATATTTATATTTATATTTATATTTATATTTATATTTATATTTATATTTATATTTATATTTATATTTATATTTATATTTATATTTATATTTATATTTATATTTATATTTATATTTATATTTATATTTATATTTATATTTATATTTATATTTATATTTATATTTATATTTATATTTATATTTATATTTATATTTATATTTATATTTATATTTATATTTATATTTATATTTATATTTATATTTATATTTATATTTATATTTATATTTATATTTATATTTATATTTATATTTATATTTATATTTATATTTATATTTATATTTATATTTATATTTATATTTATATTTATATTTATATTTATATTTATATTTATATTTATATTTATATTTATATTTATATTTATATTTATATTTATATTTATATTTATATTTATATTTATATTTATATTTATATTTATATTTATATTTATATTTATATTTATATTTATATTTATATTTATATTTATATTTATATTTATATTTATATTTATATTTATATTTATATTTATATTTATATTTATATTTATATTTATATTTATATTTATATTTATATTTATATTTATATTTATATTTATATTTATATTTATATTTATATTTATATTTATATTTATATTTATATTTATATTTATATTTATATTTATATTTATATTTATATTTATATTTATATTTATATTTATATTTATATTTATATTTATATTTATATTTATATTTATATTTATATTTATATTTATATTTATATTTATATTTATATTTATATTTATATTTATATTTATATTTATATTTATATTTATATTTATATTTATATTTATATTTATATTTATATTTATATTTATATTTATATTTATATTTATATTTATATTTATATTTATATTTATATTTATATTTATATTTATATTTATATTTATATTTATATTTATATTTATATTTATATTTATATTTATATTTATATTTATATTTATATTTATATTTATATTTATATTTATATTTATATTTATATTTATATTTATATTTATATTTATATTTATATTTATATTTATATTTATATTTATATTTATATTTATATTTATATTTATATTTATATTTATATTTATATTTATATTTATATTTATATTTATATTTATATTTATATTTATATTTATATTTATATTTATATTTATATTTATATTTATATTTATATTTATATTTATATTTATATTTATATTTATATTTATATTTATATTTATATTTATATTTATATTTATATTTATATTTATATTTATATTTATATTTATATTTATATTTATATTTATATTTATATTTATATTTATATTTATATTTATATTTATATTTATATTTATATTTA
>OX638135.1:62016958-62043483 GCA_951804985.1 Dryomyza anilis
ACCTTTCGGCTCGCAGTCCAACGCACTAACCACTGAGCTACAGCGGCTACAACACTCAAACATACATAGAGACATTCAAACACCCGGTAGAAACTCCCAAGGCAAAGAAAAGAAACGACCCCGATACAATTCGAACCCTATATATTTTTGATGGTGATTATGCTACATGGCCCACTTTCAGAGATCTGTTTTCGGCTATGTTCATTAACAATTCCCGATTAAGTGATGTAGACAAATTTTTCTACCTTAATCAAAAGACCCGAGGCGAAGCAAATTATATTGTAAAAATGCTCCGCTTACCAATGCTGGATTCTTATTCGCTTGGTCTAATTTTTTTTTTTTTTTTTTTTTTTTTTTTACAAATTAACCAACGCTCAGGGGATGCCCCCTATTCGTGCAATGCACAGTGTTGATCGTAAGAAAGGATTATAGGTTAAAAGGAGGAGGAAAGATGGAGTAGTGTCGGTGGATGTTTGCTTTAAATTTCCCAATATTAAAAATGTCGGGAAAAACAGAGGCAGGGAGATTGTTCCACAAACGTATCGTCCGACTGAAGAACGAATTATCTCTGTAATGCGTGGTTCTGTTGAGAACCGAGTGAACTACGAAGGGGTGGGCTTGGTTCGACGCCCGAGTAGAACGAGAGAAAACACGACCTGGTGGAATCAGGCCATGTATTTCCCTCGAACACTTACCATTGTAATACCTATAAAACAGGCTTACACACCCTACGGTCCTTCGGTGCTCAAGAGAACCGATAGAGGATGAAATATTTTCATCCCCTATTAAATATATTGCACGTTGTTGGATTCGATCCAGGAACTCCAAAGAAGATTTTGAAGCCCCTGCCCATATGTGCGAATTGTATTCCATCTTAGGCCGAATATAGGTGGTGTAGACAATGCGCAAGTCAGCGGGAGTGAAGTATGTCTTACACCGTTTCAAAAAACCGAGGCACTTGGCCGCTTCTTTCGACACATCAAATATATGATCACTCCAACGGAGGTCACATTGAATTGATATACCCAGAACGTCAAGAGCAGCTGACTGCGCAATATCCACAGAGTCCATATGGAGGGGAGGGAGGGGTGAATCCATTCTTTTGTGAGATAACAGACAACATTGGGTCTTGCTAGCATTAAAATCAACTCTATTTGCAAGACCCCACTCGGAGATTGTTTTAAGGTCATTATTGAGTGTATCATTCATTGTGCGCCTTTTACTCTCAATCTCCAAAGAGTTTGGGCGCTTGTTGAACGAATATGAGTGACAAATGTTACTGTCATCTGCAAAGGAATGGATTGGGTTCTGGGTCGATGACAGAAGGTCATTGATAAAAACCAGAAATAGGGACGGGGATAGGACAGAACCCTGCGGGACTCCAGAATTGATGGAATGTTGTTCTGAGAAAACACCATCCATCGCAACTCGTATTGAACGACCCTGGAGAAAACTCGATATCCATCGAGTAAAAGAATTACCGACACCATATGCAATAAGTTTTGATACCAGGGCTTCATGCCACACTCGATCAAAAGCCTTGGAAATATCAAGAGCAACCACCTTACTCTCCCCGAAAAGATGAATACAATTATTCCACTTTTCGGAGAGGACCGCCATCAAGTCACCGGTGGACCTGGTCCTACGGAAACCATATTGCCGGTCACTAAGTAATTCGTTTCGCTCCAGATAGTTCACAAGGTGGAAGTTTATTACGCTTTCCATTACCTTGGATAGCGCAGAGCATATTGCAATGGGTCGGTAATTAGCAGGGTTAGTAGCCTCACCCTTTTTCGGAACTGGCTGGACATTGGCAACCTTCCAACAAGATGGAAAAACTCCTGTCGTGTAGGAGATGTTGAAAAGGTTACGCAATGGACAAGCCAGCGTTGACGCACACTTCTTCAACACATGGGCAGATATGCCATCAGGCCCGGAGGCTTTGTTAATATTGAGATTTGCTAAAACCTTTTTAACTGCCCGAGTTCGAAAATGTATCTCCGGCATTGCAGAAGAAACAAATTCGACGACGGGCAGTGGTTGATTGCTATCTGGGAGCGTTGAATTATTTGCAAATAATTCAGCCAAGAGATTAGCTTTATCAACCGGGTCAGTGAAGGTCTGGCCATTCATAACAAGGGTTGGAGTAGACGATGTCGTCTGATTCTTCACCCTTTTAACAAATGACCAGAAATTTTTACTACCTCTATGGTAGAGAAGGACCTTTTTGCGCGCGTTTTGTTCGTGTAGAAACTTTTCACGTGCGATCACGGCATTACAGCGATTCCTAGCCTGTATGCGAAGTCTTTCAGTATCAGCATTCTTATTAGAACGCCAATTCTGAAAGGCTTCCTCTTTCGACCTGACTGCAATCCTGCAAGTCTCATTAAACCAAGAGTGGTCCTTGGGTTTAATGCTAATCTTTTTAGAAGGTATGAAGGACCGCATACCCAATAAAATAATATTTTGTACCATTAAGGCCGCGGTATTTATGTCTCTATCTGCGAAACACAATTTCCAATTAAAGTTGCGAAAAAAATCATTTAACGCAACCCAATTTGCTTTTTCGTAAAGCCATACAGTTCTCTTCGGGGCTTTAATCGAAGAGACGCGTAAACTAGAATACGAAAATGCAGCGGAAACAATACAGTGGTCGGAATTACCAAGAGGTGCAAGGACTTTTACATCATATTTTTCATGATGCGAAGTCAGAAAAAGGTCTCTGCCCGCCGACGCGTGGGAGGTACGTCGGCTCCTTCACCAGTTGCGTGAGTTGATTGCACTCGGCAAACAGCTCAACATAACAACCCTCCTGTGTTGATAGACCCGAGTGGCTCAACCAAGTGGCGTTGTGCACATTAAAGTCACCAGCAACAACAATTTCACTGCCTGGAAACTGTTCCAAAATATTTGAGATCGAATCTGATAGTGCATCTAACTTGTTACAGGTAGAAACCCTATCTAGATTCGGACTCCTATAAATAAAACACAAGTGCATGATGTGTTGCAAGATTTTGAATTTAATCCACATAGAATTAAATTCATTGTCCGAAACACTATGTTGCTGCTGGTGCTGGTACGCAACGTCACTTCGAATAAAAAGGGCGAGACCCCTATGGGCAGAGAATAATGGCAGTAGGTGGTACCCTGGTATCTGAAAATCCAGCGGATCTGCACCCTCACTAACCTGGGTTTCACCTAATGCCATTATATGTGGCCTATAGACAGACACATGTGCATACACAGAGAAAAAATTCGACCTCAGTCCACGAACGTTGCAAAAATCTATACGAAAGTTTTGCGACATTTTCGCTACTGGGTGAATTTAAAACATACAAACATACTAATAGCGGGCACAGCTGAGACGAACAGATGAGAGCGTAAGCTAAACAGTGGTCAGTGTTATGCCTTGGCCACCGTCTTCGTTACGCACTCTTGCTGTCTCAACTATGCACGCAGTTAGCGCGGAGTAGGATGGGGGAGGGACGGAAAACAATCAACAAACCTGAGCAATTGCAGCAGAGAGCATAGAAAGGCCCTTTGCGCTGGCAATTGCAATGAAAAAAAAACGGCGAGTGCAGAGTGCAGCAAGTCACAGGCAGCGAAAACCGGTTCTGCTCTATTATTGTTGTTGTGATTTTTGTATTTCTATTTTATTTTTAATTATTTGTTTTGCGTAATTTATTTTTAATAATGTTTTTTATTGTCCACGACGATTGTAGTTATTGTTATTTAGTTATATTTGTTATTTGTTTGGTTGGTTGATGTTGTTAAGTTTGGCGGCACATTTTTAAACATATAAAACGACGGACGGAAAACGTTTAAATACTGGGGGACGACACGACACGTCCGTCTCCCATAAAAGCAGTGACGCTACTCAATTGCGCAATTAAAGCAAGCAGTGACATTTGAGTCAGGTTGTTCCATTTGGAAGCTACAATGAACTATAAATAACTGCATTATAACCCTTTAAAATTTGCAAATTGACACAAAGAGTTGGGATTCAATCCTGGTATGCTTGTGCTCGACCCATCTCCCCAAGAATACCTTAGAGAACTTTGAGAAATCTCTAACGGATATCTCAGTTCCATCATGGACAACTTTGAACGTGTTTCTGACCCGAAGATATAAAACACTGGAAGCTGTTGATGATATAAAGCCATCGATTTCAAGTCACAGCCGAGATGGTTCTGGATCCGAATCTTAAGGAGAAAATGTAAATACATACATATCACATGAATATTTCTCAGACCCATTGCGCATTTGGACCCACACATAACACATAACACAGATCCAAGACCCACATTTGCAAAGCCACATTTGTTTATGTTTGCATAACTATATTTAAATATTTTTAGAAAGAAATGTTGAAAATAAAATATTGTTTTTTTTTATACCCTACACTAAGAGGGGAAGGGTATATTCAGTTTGGTACACCTAGAAGGAAGCATATACGGTATGGAAAAGTATATATATTCTTGATCAGCATGACCGCCTGAGTCGATTTAGCGATGTCCGTCTGTCTGTCAGTCTGTTGAAATCCCTACTACTTAAACAATTGAAGAGTTAGATAAATGAAACTCATAATTTAGATTACTTATATACCTACGCTGTATGTGCGGCAGATCAGTCCATTGTGACCTGTGATCTGACCATTTATATTCAAATACCTCATATTAAATTTACATCTACAGATCAATTTTACTGTATACGTGCTTAGGTAAACTTTTTTGGTCAAATATATATTCAAATCATGCTCAAATACATGAAAATAATGTTGTCCGCCGATACGACTTGTGGTACCCAAAAAAAAAAAATCGAAATTCGGTATGCCTACCCATTTGTAAATATGGGTATCAAATGAATGGAAAGTCTTCTGCGATTGAAATTTTGTAATTATTTTCAGGATTCGTCTACCTAGGTGACCAATATAACACTTTGAATGGTAACTACACATATGTGTAGGGTATTTAAAGTCGGTCGGCTTAGACCGACTATAATTTTGATAATCCTAACTATCATAATAACACCAAATTAAAAATTTCTTATGTGATCTAAACTTTCCACTTGTTTTTTTTTATTAAAAATCTTTAAACACACAGTGGGATTTTATAATATTTTAATTCATATACTAATTTTTAAATGCATAAATATATAATTGTTTAAAAATTTCCCATGTGATCTAAACTTCCCACTTGTTTTTTTTTTATTAAAAATCTTTAAACACACAGTGGGATTTTATAATATTTGAATTCATATACTAATTTTTAAATGCATAAATATATAATTGGTTTAAAACTGCGTGTACAAGTGACAGCATCAATGAATGCACAATTGCACCAGCAGACGCTAAACGAGATCCTGGCCAGAGATCGGAAATGCCCGTGTGCGTGCGCCCGCACATGCCCCTTTTTTCATACACTGACGAGCAAATTTGTTTTACGCAGACACTGCACTCGGGCATCACATTTTTTTTACAACACATCCCGTCGCAACGAGTGATGCTTTGCATTATTCTCGGTACCTGCCCTCGTGCGGGCTACGAAACTAAAAACTGCAGTCCGCGCAGCAGAGTTGGGCATTATCAATTACATTTTGTAATTAATTACACGAGCAATTACAATTATATGTAATTGTAATTGAACTTTTGTCAATTGCAATTACTTGTAATTGTAATTGAATTTTTTTCAATTACAATTGCTTGTAATTGTAATTAAATTTTTTTCAATTATAATTACATTTTGAAAAATGTAATTTGAAATATGTAATAGACATTAAAAGTAATTGAGGAATAAACAGTAATAATTACATTTTTTTTAATTTAATTACATGAAAAGTAATCCATTAACAAGATATTATCAATTAGATTCACATCCAGGTGCGTCATTGGAACTTTTTTGGATGCATCTGTTCCAATGGTCATAGATTCACATCCAGGTGCGCCATTGGAACTTTTTTGGACGAAACTGTTCCAATGGGCATAGATTCACATCCAGATGCATTATTGGAACTTTTTTGGATGAAACTGTTCCAATGGGCGTAGAATTACATCCAGGTGCGTCATTGGAACTTTTTTGGACGAAACTGTTCCAATGGGCGTAGATTCACATCCATGTGCGTCATTGGAACTTTTTTGGACGAAACTGTTCCAATGGGCGTAGATTCACATCCAGGTGCGTCATTGGAACTTTTTTTGGACGAAACTGTTCCAATGACGCACCTGGATGTGAATCTATGCCCATTGGAACAGATGCATCCAAAAAAGTTCCAATGACGCACCTGGATGTGAATCTATGCCCATTGGAACAGTTTCATCCAAAAAAGTTCCAATGATGCATCTGGATGTGAATCTATGCTCATTGGAACAGTTTCGTCCAAAAAAGTTCCAATGACGCACCTGGATGTGAATCTATGCCCATTGGAACAGATGCATCCAAAAAAGTTCCAATGACGCACCTGGATCTGAATCTATGCCCATTGGAACAGTTTCGTCCAAAAAAAGTTCCAATGACGCACCTGGATGTGAATCTACGCCCATTGGAACAGTTTCGTCCAAAAAAGTTCCAATGAGGCACCTCGATGTAATTCTACGCCCATTGGAACAGATGCATCCAAAAAAGTTCCAATGACGCACCTGGATGTGAATCTATGCCCATTGGAACAGTTTCATCCAAAAAAGTTCCAATGATGCATCTGGATGTGAATCTATGCCCATTGGAACAGTTTCGTCCAAAAAAGTTCCAATGGCGCACCTGGATGTGAATCTATGCCCCTTGGAACAGATGCATCCAAAAAAATTCCAATGACGCACATGGATGTGAATCTATGCCCATCGGAACAGTTTCATCCAAGAAAAGTTCCATTGAGTGTTCGTAATTACCGTCTTCAGCTGTAATACATTAATTTTTCATGTAATTAATTGAAAAAAAATTAATGGTTCCGTTTTTAGCTTCAATTACATTTTTTTCAATTACATTTTTCAATTTTTTTTGTAATTGGAAAAAATTAGTCTAATATGCAATTAAATGTAATTGTAATTGCAAAATTTTCAATTACAATTACATGTAATTGTAATTGGAATTTTATTAATTACAATTACATGTAATTGTAATTGAAAATTTATGTAATTGTGAATGCCCATGTCTGCCGCGCAGACGTGGAATGAGAAAATAGAGAAGCATATCGCGCAAGTGCTATGGTATTTATTTCGCGGGGCAACTCCGTGCAACAGCGAAAACAGACTGCCCCTGGCAGCACGCGCATTTTTCACAGCCAGTAAATTTTATTGGCACTGTTTTACTAGACTGCGCATTGTTTTAATAATTTTTATATAAAACTATTGATAATACAGACAAGTTTGGCAATACTCAAATACACTTTTAATCGCAGTTTTATTTTGGTTTATAAAAATTGTATCTTTTAATTGTTCGTTGAACAGAAAAATAAATTTAACATGAAATCTTAATCAACATTTTTATTCAAATACAAAAATTAGTATGTGCAAAAATCTATTTTAATAAAAAAGCTACATGATAGGCTTCGAAAAATAATGTATATCCTCATTTGTAAAAATTTACACTAATTTAAACTTGCACTGAAAAACTAGTACTAAATTATACAATTTTTATAAACCAAATTAAAACTTCGATTAAAAGTGTATTTGAGTATTGCCAAACTTTTCTGTATTAACGATAGTTTTATTTAAAATTTATTAAAACATTGCACCACATAAGAATGTCATGCAAGAAAAAATTAACTGGCTGTGAAAAATGCGCGTGCTGCCCAGGGCAGTCGGTTTTCGCTGTTGCACGGAGTTGCCCCGCGAAATAAATACCATAGCACTTGCGCGATATGTTTCTCTATTTTCTCATTCCACGTCTGCGCGGGCTGCAGTTTTTAGTTTCGTAGCCCGCACGAGGGCAGGTACCGAGAATAGTTCAAAGCATCACTCGTTGCGACGGGATGTGTTGTAAAAAAAATGTGGTGCCCGAGTGCAGAGTATGCGTAAACAAATTTGCTTCTCTTTAACTTAAGGGCGCGGGCGTGCGTGCAAATCCGAACTCTGTCCTGGCTGTACTCAGTTGGTCTGAGTACAGCACATAACGTAGGCAAGGTAAAATGTAAAAAAAAACATGCCAAATTCAGTTTGAAAATCGAAACACTGATTTGATTTATGGTTTTTTTCAACATTAGTTTTAGAAATTATATACTGCACTAATAAATTATATATTACACTTTGTTACTATTTGTACTTTTTCTCACACAATTTGTATATTTATTTAATTTACAAATGACAAAATTATTACCGATACGAACACGAACATCAGTATGTTTAAAATGACCCAAAATGACATACTTCAAACGAAGATAAAAGAGGCGTAGGCAGAAAATTCTGCTCAACGAGTGCCAACTTCGTATACAAGAAGAATGTTGCAAGTATACATTTATTTAAATCCAATTTCTTTTTTGTTTGTTTGTTTGTTTGTTTTTAAACATTAATATGTTCATACGATGGCAAAAGATGGCGTAGGTAGAAAATGCTGCACAACGTTGCCAACTTCGTTTGTCGATAAATTACCGAATGAAGTCGAGCGTTGCGAACATACGTTGTATTAAGATTTGATTAACATCTTCTATTTGTTTCGAAACATAGTTTTAGCCAAGTAAACTTCCAAGAAATAGTTTATTTAAATGTAATTAAAATTTTATATTATTATTGAACATATTTATGGATGATCCCGATACGTGACTAATATTGACTGCACTGCAGTGTTCTTACAGATCAGACAAATTTGTTTTTTTTTTTTGTACAGGATTTGATCTTGTGATCATCTTCTCCACAGCGTAAGCATCTAATTGAGTAGTCATTTATGTTTTTACATCTAGCAGCCCTGTGAACGAAGTCAAGACAAGAAACATATTCTTGGGGTTATTTTCTCACGTATTCGGCATACGACGCGACCAATACGAATCTTCGCAGTTTTCATAAGTATACTGGTTTGTACAAAACTTAAGCCAATGGTAGCAGTTTAAGTCCCTTCATAAGCATTCCTCATTGATTTTCTGCAGACCGCTGCAATGTATTGAGCTCTTCTGAAACGTTACAGATAGTTTCATAAATATCTTCTATGCTGGTTACCTATCAATATTTATTATTTACAAGAGTACTGTAGTCGCGGTAGCTCAGTGGTTATTGGACATTGGACTGCGAGCCGAAAGGTCCCGGCCCAAACCCGGACTGGGGCTAACAACATCTTTTTATAGAAACATTTTTCTATACCACGCTACCTCTCGGCAGTAAAAGGCAAACCTATGAGATTGCCTACACGTTCTATACGTGTAGATTTGTTTGAATATGTTTGAATGTAATTAAAAAGTAATACGTAATTACCATATATGTATTAGGAATGAAGTGTAATTAAATTATAATCGAAATTGAATTTATTTTTGTTCACGTGTAAACATTATTATATTGTCCAGCAGAATCTGTCAAATTTACCACAAATATGTTACAATACCAACATAAAATTTTAATTGCATTTGAATAAACTATTTCTTGGCAATTTACTTGGTTAAATCTATGTTTCGAAACACAGAAAATGCTAATCAAATCTAAATACAACGTATGTTCCCAACGCTCGCATTAATTCGATAATTTATCGACTGACAAAGTTGGCAACGTTGTGCATCATTTTCTATATATTGTGTTATAAAAAGTACTAATAGTAACAGAGTATAATATAGTGCAGTCTATAATTTCTGAAACTAATGTGAAAAAACCACAAATAATAATCTGTGTTTCGATTTTCAAACAGAATTTGAATTTCAAACAGAGTTTTTTTTACAAAAGCCTCCGTTAATTACTTGCCTACGCTATGTGCTGTACTGAGATCAACTGTAACTCATAAAGTGATATAAATATAAAGCGAGTCTGGATCGTCTGGTTTAGCGTCTGCAGGTGCAATTGTGCATTCATTGATGCTGTCACTAGTACTTGCAGTATTAAACCAATTATTTATTTATGCATTTAAAAATTTGTATTTGAATTATATTATTATAATTTTCCACTGCGCATGTTTAAAGATGTTTAATAAAAATAAATAAAAAAACAACTTTTTATTTTTATTTTATTTTTTTCCAAAAATATTTAAATAGGTTTCTATGCAAACATACTACTTTTTGTATTGAAACAAGTGATATGTTTCACTGGAAACATATTTATATTCACGTCGTTCAAAATCATGTTTTATTTTCAACATATTTATGTTTCGGTTCAAATATTTATTTTATTTGGATGTAGTAATTATTATGTTTCCATTAGAACATACTCCATTTTAAGGGGAAACATTAAAATGTTTCCGGGATATTATAATGTAAGTCAGAGTTCATTACAACACTGTTCAAGCCTCAATAAAACCCTGTTTACAAATGATTTATCAGTCAATTATATATATTATGTTTACATAAAATTCCAAACATACATGTTACTGCCTGCAAAATTATGTTTGGGAGAGCCCTTTTTTTTGCAGCGTGTATATATTAATCTACTAACATGTACTAAGAAAACAAAATGTTTATGAGAGTGTTTCTGCAACTAAAATACTACTCGCTCTAACAATTCCAATATGCAGGAAATACAAATAAATTTGCAGCAAAAGTCTAAATAATTTGTAAACATCACATATTTTGTATTATTCTTACAAACATCACAAAAACTGTAATATTTGTAATAGATTCACTGCAACTACTAGATAAATAGGTAGCATTATTGCAAATATTCACATGTTTCACAGATATTAATGCTTTTGTAGAAAAACTATTAATATTGTCTAAATATCACAAAAAGTTTCAAATATTTGACTTGAATAATTTGCAACTGCAATGATGTTTAAGGCTCTAATAATTTTCAACCATCTTTCCTATTATAGTCGGTCTAAGCCGACTAGAAATACCCTACACATATGTGTGGTTACCATTAAAAGTGGTATATAGGTCACCAGGGAATACGAATCCTGAAAATAACTACAAACTTTCAATCGCTGAAGATTTGTATATATAAATTTTATATGAGGAATTTGAACATAAGTGGTCGGTTCTCAGGTCACAATAGACCGATCATGCCATCTTGTTCTTATGTTCGAAAAGAAACAAATATTAATTCTTGTATATAAAGTTGACACTCGTTGATCGGCATATTCTGCGTACGTGTCTTTTGTTGTTCGTTGAGAAAACGTGTTCGCGTCGGTAATAATTTGGTTATTTGTAAATTAAATAAATATATAAATTATGTTATAAAAAATACTAATTTCTGAAACTAATGTGAAAAAACCACAAATAAAAATTAGTGTTTCGATTTTCAAACAGAATTTGGCATGTTTTTTTACAAAAGCCTCCGTGAATTTCTTGCCTACGCTACGTGCTGTACTGAGATCAACTGTAACTGTACCAAATAAAAAGCGATCCTGGATCGTCAGATTTAGCGTCTGCTGGTGCAATTGTGCATTCATTGATGCTGTCACTTGTACTTGCAGTTTTAAACCAATTATTTATTTATGCATTAATATTAATAAATTTGTATATGAATTCTATTATTATAATTTTCCACTGTGCATGTTTAAAGATTTTTAATAAAAATAAATAAAAAAAACATTTTATTTTTATTTTATTTTCATGATTTTTGTCAAAAATATGTATTTAAATATTTTTGACAAAAATCATATCTATGCAAACATACTACTTTTTGTACTGAAACAACTGATATGTTTCACTGGAAACATATTTATATTCAGGTCGTTCAAAATCATGTTTTGATTTGCAACATATTTATGTTTCGGTTCAAATATTTATTTTATTTGGTTGTAGTAATTATTATGTTTCCATTAGAACATACCCCATTTTAAGGGGTAAAATTAAAATGTTTCCGTGATATTATAATGTAAGTCAGAGCTCATTACAATACTGTTCAAGCCTCAATACAACCCTGTTTACAAATGATTTATCAGTCAATTATATATTATATATGTTTACATAAAATTACAAATATACATGTTAATGCCTGCAAAAATTATGTTTGGGAGAGCCCTTTTTTTTCAGCGTGTATAAAAAGCTCTCACCCGCCGTTCGGATTCGGCAATAAACTGTAGGTCCCACCACTTTAAGTACAAATATAACACGTACAGCTCAAAATGGTGAGGGAGCTCGGCTTAAGTTCTTATAGGCCTGTAGTGCCAATCTATTATTATTATTACTTCATGTGTTAGAGCACGCACTTATGCCACTAAGCTGAGGAAGTCTATGCTAAGTAACTGGAAACGCAGTGTACTCTGCCCAATCCTTAAGAAAGGGTATCCCACTATTTGCGCCAACTACCGTGGGATCAGCCTACTTAATAACGCATATAAGGTTGTATCGAGCGTATTATGTGATAGACTGAAGCCCATCGTCAACAGACTGATTGGATCAGTGTGGCTTCAGACCTGGAAAGTGCACCATAGACCAGGAACAGACCACTCCGAGCCATTTCATACCGAGCGGGTTTTCAGACAATCACCTTATCGTGCGACTTTAACTTATTGATGGAGAAAATAGTTCGCGCTTCCAAACTCCATCAAAGCGGCATTATTCTCAACAAAACTGTCATGCTGCTCGCATATGGCGACCTAATTAATTTAGAAATGGTTCCAGTTCTGGTTTTCTGTTTCAGTTCCGGTTCTATAAATTTTTGATTTTTAATTATAATTGAGCGCAGTTGTACTGTTTTTATTTTTTCTATTAATTAATAGACGACACTGATACGATACTATAGCATGTTAATTAATTAAACGACGGACAGGCGACCGAAATATAAACGATTTTCACCATTTAGATAGACAAAAGTCTATATTTTAAAAACTAGGGAAGGTAGACTAATAATTTTTTCACCACAGTGTAGAATTCCACTAAGGAGTATTTGGGTATATTTTGGGAAATAAGGGTAGACTGCGACGCCCACTTGCAATGTAACTGGAAATATTTATGTATCAGAATTTGGTATATTTTGTAAGAATTCAAAAATTTTGTTTTTTTCTGCATCGTTAAAACTTTATTTAACATTGAATTTTAATAAATTATTTAATAAAAAAAAATGTATAAATCCAATTTTTCGTAAATTTTTGGGGTTTTTAAATAATGACAACATTTCTGTCTTTAAGCCCGCTTTTTTAACATTAACTGGTTTAATGTTTTATAAATTAACTATTTTTAAATGGACTAAATCTGGAAATATTTATAGAAGCTGTTCACTTACGTTTTAGCATTAAAAAGTTCGCAAACTATTTGTATTGTTAACCAAATATCAAACATTTGCGTACAAAAGAAAAAGTGTATGGGAATTTTGTTTTTCTAAAAGTGAAAATGTTCATTGTTATTGTGAATGTAATCAAACATAGGAACAATGTGGAATAAGAAAAAAACTTCTACAGAAGTTGGCACTTTTTTCCGAAATACTTACAATTAAAACTATTATTTTAAATTCGATAATAAAATATTATTTTAACTTTTTCAAGTAAATTTAAAATGTTGTTTCAAGTGTATGTAGACAACTTTATTTAACAAAAAAAATAGAGAAAATCACTAAGCATAACAAAGTTTTGCACCTGCTAAATAAACAAATTACACTGTTCTACAAATTGAGGGTTGTTGGCGTCCACAGAAATGAAACTTATCATTTCTGGTAGATTCGGTCTCCTGATTCTTGCTGCGTACTCAGAAATTTCGAGATTTTGCAAAAAATCGAATCAAAGTTGCAAAAAAGGACATTTTTGGTACTTTATATCGCAAGTTATCGCACGATTTCGACATGTAGCAGATGCAAACTTTATCACAAAATAAAATATGAACCTTTCCCTACGGATAATTGGGAAAAAAATCTGGGTCCAGATATTAGTTTTTGCAAAAACTCAAAAAGAAATTTGTACTACCAAAAAAGTGTGTCGAGAGAGTAATTTATTATCATTCTCTAAGCTCTCTTAAAAAACATTTTAATATTAGTTCGCAATGTGTTTGCTGTCAAAATTCCAAAAAAATGTTTTAAACTTTGTCTTACTGAAATTATTCGGAATATTTTTAAAAATTTGTTCATGAAATATTTGATTAAAATGCAGGAATTGCACGCAGAGATATACAATTTCATACTGATATAATGTTTGCTAGATGCAAAATCGAACCAAATTCTTAGCATCTGATGTACGCATTATGGGAAAACATGATGGGGAAAATTACACTGCGTAATCTTCTGGTGTTTATCTGATTCGGCAGGCTTTCATGGGTTGAAAAAAATCAAAAACACATCCGTCGTCAACGAATGCTTCTGAGCGACTGAACTGAAATTTTTGAAAATTTGACATGAAAAAATGCGACACCCTACAGCTACTCATTATTAAATTTATAATATTGTGCTGTCGCGGCTGTTGTAGTAATATATATTGAACATTTTATTTTAATGAATGGCAGAAAATTAAAGAAAAAAAAGCCCTTATGGATCGCTACAGCATACTATATATATTTCAACATTTTTGTATTTCATTTGTATTTCAAAATATATTGGAATTGCGATCATTTTAATATTTTGCAAACGATAAAAAATATCACTTTTTCTTCCAAAAACATTTTTTTCACTCATTCTCGAAAAGCAATAGAAAGGTATTAATTTGATTATAACCATGGATGAAAAAATTGATGCTATATTAAGAAGCACTTGACAATTGCTTTTATGTTCAAAATTTGCAACATGTCCAAAAATTGTATATATACATTACCCCATGTCCCATTTTACCCCAGGTCCCCCTACTTTTTTCCCTCTGTGAACATATTTTTCTGGCTTGGCTACATTTTTACTGATAAAAGAGTTTTTTTATTCAATGAAAGATTTTTTCAACACACCTGCTTTGAAAAATATCTGACATATGCAAAGTAACTTATTTTTGTATAGTGAACATCCAAATGTTCATCTGATTGAAATGAAAAAAAAAAGTTTTTTTTCACAGGTATGTATAAAAGTATAAATATATATTTTTTGTTTCATATAAAGTTATTTATTGCAATAACATATTTTTTTTTTGAATCTTTTCAAGTCAATGATTACTCTCGGAGTCTGCCCAGGGTTAACGCAGTATAAATGTGTAATGAGTTAAACATATTATGTTCAAATGCAAACATATTATATGTTGTCACATGGCACATTTCCAAATATATATTATGTTCCCCAAACATATAGGTTGTTTGCAGCTAAATATGTTTGGGAGAGAAATCTACCAGAAATGATAAGTTTCATTTCTGTGGAAAATTCTTGTAGAACAGTGTTATTTTCATTCGACAATGTGAATTTGGGCGCATGGTTCATGGTGACATTTGGAGTCCCATTACAATATGTTTGTTTACATGTTGTTGTTAACATTTTACTAAGTTTTCTTGTTATTGGGACAATTCACTATTATTCCTTATTTAAATATTTGTCAAAATAAAAAATTAAAAAATGGACTTTTGTCTAGCTAAATAGTGAAAATCTCACACTGTGTTCCGTCCCCCATAGTTGTGCTGACGCTCGTTGACACAAGGAACTTGTCTTGTCCTCGTTCACCGCTAGATCCATTCGACGCTACTCTTTTTCCGATCCTGCCAATGATCTCGAAATTTCTGAGTACGCAGCAAGAATCAGGAGACCGAAATCTACCAGAAATGATAAGTTTCATTTCTGTGGACGCCAACAACCCTCAATTTGTAGAACAGTGTAATTTGTTTATTTTGCAGGTGCAAAACTTTGTTATGCTTAGTGATTTTCTCTATTTTTTTTGTTAAATAAAGTTGTCTACATACACTTGAAACAACATTTTAAATTTACTTGAAAAAGTTAAAATAATATTTTATTATCGAATTTAAAATAATAGTTTTAATTGTAAGTATTTCGGAAAAAAGTGCCAACTTCTGTAGAAGTTTTTTTCTTATTCCACATTGTTCCTATGTTTGATTACATTCACAAATTTACGAAAAATTGGATTTCTAAATTTTTTTTTATTAAATAATTTATTAAAATTCAATGTTAAATAAAGTTTTAACAATGCAGAATAAAAACAAAATTTTTGAATTCTTACAAAATATACCAAATTCTGATACATAAATATTTCCAGTTACATTGCAAGTGGGCGTCGCAGTCTACCCTTATTTCCCAAAATATACCCAAATACTCCTTAGTGGAATTCTTCACTGTGGTGAAAAAATTATTAGTCTACCTTCCCTAGTTTTTAAAATACAGACTTTTGTCTATCTAAATGGTGAAAATCGTTTATATTTCGGTCGCCTGTCCGTCGTTTAATTAATTAACATGCTATAGTATCGTATCAGTGTCGTCTATTAATTAATAGAAAAAATAAAAACAGTACAACTGCGCTCAATTATAATTAAAAATCAAAAATTTATAGAACCGGAACAGAAACAGAAAACCAGAACTGGTACTGGAACCATTTCTAAATTAATTAGATCATAAATTAATATATCAAAAAATTAATAATTAAATCAATTTGAACAATGAATTTGTCATACAAAATATGTTTTGTATTTTTGACAAATATTCTATTCACTTATTTCTCAAAAGATGTATTTATAATTATAATGTTGACGTTTTACATACGTTTAAGACCGTGTCTCCGCGAGGAAACTTAAATACTATAAATACTATGAAACCAGACTTTATAAATGGTCAATTCCTATATAGTATTACAAAAAAAAAAAACTACATCGTTTGTGGTGCCCCAAATATAAAAAAATTGTGAAACAATTAAAAAAGATATTGGAAAAATTTTAGCTTTTCAGATGGTGGGATTTCAGAGATTTGATGATTTGAAAAAAAAAAATGTATAAAAATCACTAGTGGTGTTAATCAATTAAATGTACATAAGTAGTATTGAAGCTGATCGTTTTCGGCAAATGAATTTATTTTGCAACATGGTAATACTTTGCTCTCAAAATTGTACATGTTTGTTATAAAAAAAGCAGTTTTACATTCAAACACATTCTTTTCTATTTTCTATAAAAGTTTATTTAGCCCCTAATCATGTATCTTTTTATTATACGTTATCCGTTTATACGTTTTCCGTCACCTTCGTCTAAAATTGGTATAACTTATTTTAAACGTTTCGTTCATTTTGCTCTTTGAATCGAACGTTTTTTCAATATTTTTGTTTTGCCAGCAATTTTTTGATATATGTACAAAAATTTTATTTTTTTTAACTTGTAGTATGATTTATATGAAAAAAAAAAAACTCAAAACAAACGCAAGCTCAACGCTTCATTTGATACATGAATTAAAAATTGTAGTCACATGTTATTCAACCGATTTTAAAACGAATTGTAGTCGATATCGTTGTAACCGGGAAAGAAATGATCAGGGAGGGTTAATATAATAAATTCTCGCCCGTTCTAGCTGCCGTCGTAAAACTGTCTCATAATATTCTAAACATTTTGTCACCCAAATTCCTTCGTTAAAGTTCTTTAAGTTTTGTATAATTTCTAAAGTGTCGCCTGACCATGATTCTCCGTCTTCCTTACACCACTCCCACATACATCACCAACAAATATTGTTTGCCCTATACTCATTTTGGTATAGTTTAAAAGTCCACATTTAATATATATTATTTTAAATATTTCAGATATGTCCAAATCTTTGAGATGTTTGGTTACCTAAAAATAGTAGATTTAAAATGTTAATAGATTACACTAGACAATAAAAAGAGAAAAAAAAGTTTGCGCAGTAAATGGCACTATTTTTGTATTATTGGCAATGACCCGTAGAATTCGAATATATTAATTAAAAAAAAATGATATGGATAGGTTTATGAGATATCGGCCAATAACTTTTGAACCGAGCTTTCAAAAAGGTGGTCACATTGATTTCCAAATATTTATAACGAGATTGATCAAATGTAATACTAAATAAAAGATAATTTAAAATCCAATAAACATTTCTCACAACATTTTTTAATTGATTTACTGGTTTGAGGGAATTCGATAGAAGAACTCGAAAAATGTAATTTTTTTCGCCAAAAATTTAAATAAAAAATGTATTTCAATAATTGGAAAAAATCTAAAAAGAATATCACAGCCTGTGATATTCCAAAATTAGCCTGCACCTTTTTAAAGAAAACGAGGTAAACATAAAATATTTTTTTGGATACATTTTGAGGTCAGAAAAAATTCATATAAAGCATTAGAATTGGGTGTAAACTAAAAAAACTATTTTGTGTTTTTATACCCTACACCCATGGGTTACAGGTACAGGTTATACTATGTATATGAGAATATTTTAGCGCATCTTAGAAGGCGTGACCGGTATGAAAAGTATATATTTTCTTGATCAGCTTCACTTTTCGAGTCGATTTAGACAAGGCCGTCTGTCTGTCCGCCTATACAGGATAACTTCATATACACTATTCCGAATTCGATTAAATTTAATTTAAATATATTTTAGTAAAAAAGTAACACGTGATGACCGTCGGATGACTGGTTGAGGTGATTGAGAAGGATTTTCAGAAGATCCGACAACATTATCTTCTACTGTAGTAGGAATAACATCTCTGCATTTCTTGGATACGTCAATTTTAAAATTTCAGGTTTATTTTGGCTTCGAAATCCTGATAACGTCGTTTGTGTTAGTTGTGGTTACAATCGAGTTGGTATTTATATTTAAAAAACGCAAAGCATTCGATTCCTCGTCATAACCAACAAATGATTTTAATTCTGATTTGTTGTTAAGCTTCTTTCTTTTCACTTTAGAGACAAGAATAAATGCTTTTTAACCGAATATTTGAAAATGACCAACATCAGGATTTCGTGCGGAGTACAGAGAGATGAAGATGTTCCAAGCCTGTTTAGAATGTAATTAGCTGTATTGACAGCTTCAGCCCAGTACATGTAGGGCAAATTAGCATCTGCAAGCAAACATCAAGCTATTTCAACGAGATAACGGTTCTTCCTCTCAGCAACGCCATTTTGTTGCGGGCAGTAAGGTACGGTAAACTGATTCCTTATCCCATTTCTTTCAAGATACTGTACTACATTTCCCGATTTGTATTCGCCACCATTATCGTATCGTATGAACTTGGGAATCCTTCCGAACTTATTCTTTACCATTTCAATGTATCCTCTTTTCATATAGCTCAGACTTCGCACTAAGGAAATATACGTCTGTATAACGACTATAATCGTCATTGAAGGTAACAAAATATGTTTTACCGGTTAGGGTGGCAGTTTGAATGGGACCGCAATGTATTAATTCTAGAATTGCAAATGATTTGCTGCTCTCAGATTATTATTAAAAGGTTTTTTTGGTGAATTTGCACTTCAAGCAAATATCGCATTCTTGACGGACCCCACAATCGAAAATTTTAAAATCGCTTACCAATTTTCCTGTTTGAATTGATCTTACGGCGTTGATATCCCTGTGACCGAATAACTTATGCCAGTAATGTTGGCAGTTCAAAGACCTGCAGGAAACATTGTGCACTCGATGTTCTTCTTTAAGACGCAGTTGGTAAAGACTTTTCACTTGATCCGCCACTCCAATTTCCTGGTTTCCTTTCAGTATTCTGCATTCTTCTCCAACAAAAACAACGTTGAAACCATTTTCAGATAATAACTTGACTGAAAGCAAACTTCCCTTAAAAGATGGTATGTACAATATATATTCGGCATGAACTTCTACTTCAGTTCCATTTCGATTAAGAAGACAGGAACAGTTCACCTCCTGACCATTTGCAATCAAGCGTGACGAACTCCTCCTTATTGCTACAAATGTGACACGTAGTTTTAGAGTCCACGATCATATCATTTACGACAAAACAGAAATTGTTATTATCTGCATTGTCCACCACCTTTTAAGCCCTGTGCTGTACTCTTGGTTTGCTATTCTTTAATTTCCAGCAGTTTTTACGAATGTGACCGACTCCCTTACAGTGGTGACAGATGACTTGCTTCTTCGTGCCATCGTAGTTCGTAGTTCTCAAAACGATATCTTCTTCAATCCCACGGCGATCTTGTTTTTCCTCCAACAGCTCAGCTTATTTTCGACTAGAGTCATGGTCACTTCGTTTATGTCGCGCACTTTCAAAGCAGTTATCAGCGTATCGTAAGAATTTGGCAAACTGCTGAGCAGCATCGCAATTATCCCAGATTCGTTCACAGTTTCTCCCAGAGATTGTAACCTCGAAAAATAAATCTTCATCTGGGTGATATGTTTATCCATGTCGCCACCGGGTTGGAGTTTCAGATCTTATATTGTCCTCAGGAGCTTTACTTTGTTGCTTAATGTTGCCTTCTCATGGTACGCTTTCAGCACCGACCATTGTATTGTTTCCGCTGCGTTTCAGTATTCTAGTTTACGCGCTTCTTCCACTGAAGCCCCGAAGAGAACTGTAGCTTTACGAAAAACCAAATTGAGTTGCGTTAAATGATTTTTGTCGCAACTTTAATTGGAAATTGTGTTTCGCTGTCAGAGACATAAATGCCGCTGCTTTAATGGTACAAAATATTATTGTATTAGGTATGAGGTCCTTCATACCTTCATCTTGGTTTAATGAGACTTGCAGGATTGCAGTCAGGTCGAAAGAGGAACCTTTCAGCGTTCTAACAAGAACGCTGATATAGAAAGTCTTCGCATACAGGCTAGGAATCGCTGTAATGCTGTGATCTCGCGCGAAATGTTTTTAACGAACAAAACGTGCGCAAAAATGCCAAATTTTATTGCCAATTATCCCCAATTATCGACCTATGGCAATATGCTCCGCGCTCTCCAAGGTAATGGGAATCATAATAAACTTCCACCTTGTGAACTATCTGGAGCACAACGAATTACTTAGTGATCAACAATCTGATTCCGTAGAACCAGATCCACCCGTGACTTGATGGGGGTCCTCCCCAAAAAGTGCAATAATTGAATTCACCTTTTTGGGGAGAGTACGGTTCTTGCTCTGAATATTTCCAAGGCTTTTGATCGAGTGTGGTATAAAGCCCGCCTATAAAAACTAATTGCATATGGTGTCGGTAATTCATTTACTCGATGGATATCGTGTTTTCTCCAGGGTCGTTCAATACGAGTTGCGATGGATAGTGTTTTGTCAGAACAACATTTCATCAATTCTGGGGTTCCGCAGGGTTCCGTCCTATCCTATATTTCTGGTATTTATTAATGACCTTTTGTCATTGACCCAGAACTCATCCTTTTTTTCAGATGACAGTAACATTTGTCATTCGTATACATTCAACAAGCGCCCAATCTCTTTGGAGATTGAGAGTAAAATATGCACTATGAATGACACACTCAATAATGACCTTAAATCAATCTACGAGTGGGGTTTGCAAATAGAGTTGATTTTAATGCAAGCAACACCCAATGTTGTCTGTATAAAGGAATGGATCCATCCCTCCCTCCCCTAAATATGGGTGCTGTGGATATTGCTCAGTCAGCTGTTCTTGACGTTCTGGGCTTATCAATACAATGTGCCCTCCGTTGGAATGATAAGACATACTTCACTCCTGCTGACTTGCGCACTATCTACACCTATATACGGCCTAAGATGGAATACAATTCGCACATTGGGCAGTGGCTTCAGAATTCTCTTTGGAGTTCCTATAACGAGTACAACAACGGGCAATATATTTAATAGGAGATGAAAATATTTCATCCTCTATTGGTTCTGTTGATCATCGAAGAACCGTTGGGTGTGTTTTATAGGTATTACAACAGTAAGTATTCGAGGGAAATACATGGTCTGATTCCACCTGATTCTCTCGTTCTACTCGGGCATCGAACCAAGCCCACCCCTTCGTAGTTCTCTCGGCTCTCAACAGAACCACACATTATAGAGAGAATTCATGTTGCGGTCGCACGATACGTTTGTGGAACAATCTCCCTGCATCTGTTTTTCCCGCCATTTTTAATATTGGCAAGTTCAAAACAAACATCCATCGGCATCTTTCCTTTCTCCCTTTAACATATCATCCATTCTTACCATCAACTTTGTGTATTGCACTGAACGTTGGTTATTTTGAAAAAAAAAGAACGGTCTACAAGTCGCTAATCATGCCCGTCCTACTTTATGGTGCTCGTCTGCTTTTCTAACGAGTATCGAATCAGGATAAACCATGAGCTGTACGAGCTCTTCTATGACATTGACATAGTCAAGCTCATCAAGATCCAGCGGCTGCGCTGGCTAGGTCTAGAGCGCAACGAATGGACGAAAACGTAAAAATAAATAAACTCTTCTGTTTTTGAAAGGTCATTTCAGATGAGAATAGCGCGTTTGTGGAATCCACTTCCTCGTGAATAAAAAAAATTGTCTATATCTATCAACAATTATAAGGCACATCTTTTAGAACACATTAGAAACTAGTTCATTATAAACGTTCATTTTTCATCCTACGCTTGCGATTTCTAGCACAGTTATTGTTAATTTGTTTAAATTTTTATTAGGGAATGCAATATATTTTGAAAGTAGTACGTTTGCGCCGGTTCTGACTCAATATATATTAAATATATTAAATATATTAAATATATTAAATATATTAAATATATTAAATATATTAAATATATTAAATATATTAAATATATTAAATATATTAAATATATTAAATATATTAAATATATTAAATATATTAAATATATTAAATATATTAAATATATTAAATATATTAAATATATTAAATATATTAAATATATTAAATATATTAAATATATTAAATATATTAAATATATTAAATATATTAAATATATTAAATATATTAAATATATTAAATATATTAAATATATTAAATATATTAAATATATTAAATATATTAAATATATTAAATATATTAAATATATTAAATATATTAAATATATTAAATATATTAAATATATTAAATATATTAAATATATTAAATATATTAAATATATTAAATATATTAAATATATTAAATATATTAAATATATTAAATATATTAAATATATTAAATATATTAAATATATTAAATATATTAAATATATTAAATATATTAAATATATTAAATATATTAAATATATTAAATATATTAAATATATTAAATATATTAAATATATTAAATATATTAAATATATTAAATATATTAAATATATTAAATATATTAAATATATTAAATATATTAAATATATTAAATATATTAAATATATTAAATATATTAAATATATTAAATATATTAAATATATTAAATATATTAAATATATTAAATATATTAAATATATTAAATATATTAAATATATTAAATATATTAAATATATTAAATATATTAAATATATTAAATATATTAAATATATTAAATATATTAAATATATTAAATATATTAAATATATTAAATATATTAAATATATTAAATATATTAAATATATTAAATATATTAAATATATTAAATATATTAAATATATTAAATATATTAAATATATTAAATATATTAAATATATTAAATATATTAAATATATTAAATATATTAAATATATTAAATATATTAAATATATTAAATATATTAAATATATTAAATATATTAAATATATTAAATATATTAAATATATTAAATATATTAAATATATTAAATATATTAAATATATTAAATATATTAAATATATTAAATATATTAAATATATTAAATATATTAAATATATTAAATATATTAAATATATTAAATATATTAAATATATTAAATATATTAAATATATTAAATATATTAAATATATTAAATATATTAAATATATTAAATATATTAAATATATTAAATATATTAAATATATTAAATATATTAAATATATTAAATATATTAAATATATTAAATATATTAAATATATTAAATATATTAAATATATTAAATATATTAAATATATTAAATATATTAAATATATTAAATATATTAAATATATTAAATATATTAAATATATTAAATATATTAAATATATTAAATATATTAAATATATTAAATATATTAAATATATTAAATATATTAAATATATTAAATATATTAAATATATTAAATATATTAAATATATTAAATATATTAAATATATTAAATATATTAAATATATTAAATATATTAAATATATTAAATATATTAAATATATTAAATATATTAAATATATTAAATATATTAAATATATTAAATATATTAAATATATTAAATATATTAAATATATTAAATATATTAAATATATTAAATATATTAAATATATTAAATATATTAAATATATTAAATATATTAAATATATTAAATATATTAAATATATTAAATATATTAAATATATTAAATATATTAAATATATTAAATATATTAAATATATTAAATATATTAAATATATTAAATATATTAAATATATTAAATATATTAAATATATTAAATATATTAAATATATTAAATATATTAAATATATTAAATATATTAAATATATTAAATATATTAAATATATTAAATATATTAAATATATTAAATATATTAAATATATTAAATATATTAAATATATTAAATATATTAAATATATTAAATATATTAAATATATTAAATATATTAAATATATTAAATATATTAAATATATTAAATATATTAAATATATTAAATATATTAAATATATTAAATATATTAAATATATTAAATATATTAAATATATTAAATATATTAAATATATTAAATATATTAAATATATTAAATATATTAAATATATTAAATATATTAAATATATTAAATATATTAAATATATTAAATATATTAAATATATTAAATATATTAAATATATTAAATATATTAAATATATTAAATATATTAAATATATTAAATATATTAAATATATTAAATATATTAAATATATTAAATATATTAAATATATTAAATATATTAAATATATTAAATATATTAAATATATTAAATATATTAAATATATTAAATATATTAAATATATTAAATATATTAAATATATTAAATATATTAAATATATTAAATATATTAAATATATTAAATATATTAAATATATTAAATATATTAAATATATTAAATATATTAAATATATTAAATATATTAAATATATTAAATATATTAAATATATTAAATATATTAAATATATTAAATATATTAAATATATTAAATATATTAAATATATTAAATATATTAAATATATTAAATATATTAAATATATTAAATATATTAAATATATTAAATATATTAAATATATTAAATATATTAAATATATTAAATATATTAAATATATTAAATATATTAAATATATTAAATATATTAAATATATTAAATATATTAAATATATTAAATATATTAAATATATTAAATATATTAAATATATTAAATATATTAAATATATTAAATATATTAAATATATTAAATATATTAAATATATTAAATATATTAAATATATTAAATATATTAAATATATTAAATATATTAAATATATTAAATATATTAAATATATTAAATATATTAAATATATTAAATATATTAAATATATTAAATATATTAAATATATTAAATATATTAAATATATTAAATATATTAAATATATTAAATATATTAAATATATTAAATATATTAAATATATTAAATATATTAAATATATTAAATATATTAAATATATTAAATATATTAAATATATTAAATATATTAAATATATTAAATATATTAAATATATTAAATATATTAAATATATTAAATATATTAAATATATTAAATATATTAAATATATTAAATATATTAAATATATTAAATATATTAAATATATTAAATATATTAAATATATTAAATATATTAAATATATTAAATATATTAAATATATTAAATATATTAAATATATTAAATATATTAAATATATTAAATATATTAAATATATTAAATATATTAAATATATTAAATATATTAAATATATTAAATATATTAAATATATTAAATATATTAAATATATTAAATATATTAAATATATTAAATATATTAAATATATTAAATATATTAAATATATTAAATATATTAAATATATTAAATATATTAAATATATTAATAATATATTAAATATATAATTATAATATATTAAATATATTAAATATATTAAATATATTAAATATATTAAATATATTAAATATATTAAATATATTAAATATATTAAATATATAAATATATTAAATATATTAAATATATTAAATATATTAAATATATTAAATATATTAAATATATTAAATATATTAAATATATTAAATATATTAAATATATTAAATATATTAAATATATTAAATATATTAAATATATTAAATATATTAAATATATTAAATATATTAAATATATTAAATATATTAAATATATTAAATATATTAAATATATTAAATATATTAAATATATTAAATATATTAATATATTAAATATATTAAATATATTAAATATATTAAATATTTAATATATTAAATATATTAAATATATTAAATATATTAAATATATTAAATATATTTAATATA